>CM062295.1:506930812-506971363 GCA_031216915.1 Pictodentalium vernedei
CTTTTTCATTTATCATTATTTCTTATAAAATATCATTCTTTCACAATTAGAGATTCCACATGAAGTCGCTGCAGTTGAAACAAGAAGTCCCCGTCATAATTTGCGCAGAAAATGTACGTTAGTTAATGCGCTTCTCACTGCAGAAGACTGAAGTAGTCTGAAATTTACAAGAACGTTTGCGCTGTGCAATGCAAATTTAATGTGCTGTTGCCGAGGTCGTTAGTGAAATCACGAACTGAACCTATCAAACAGAAAGAAAATATTGTGACTACAGTGTGTGGAGAGTGGATTACTACAAAATCGTTGTGGGGTAGATTTTTCGCTCAGTAATTTTTTATTATTTCTGAGGACACAACAGAAGTAGCACTTGAAAACTTTCATCACATAGACCACCAGGTGCAAACCCGGTGCACTGCAAAAAATATAGGTTCTCTTTAGAACCAAAACTGGTTCTAATCTTGTCTCAGAGATGGAACCAGTTCTGTTTAAACAGTATTTATTTCACATCAAATAGATTTATAAAGATTAACATTAAATATTAACAGAATTAAACATAAATTGAGGGGGGGGGGGGGGGGGGGTCAGCCGTAAATTTAGAGCTTACACGCGGTTGTCTCAAATCATTATTAAGCAAAGGAGATATGGACAGTTGGCATATCGAACCAGTTTTGGTTCTATACAGAACCAAAACTGGTTCGATATGCCAACTGTCCATATTTCCTTTGTTTCAAAATGTTTGGCGACTGCGTTGAATAAGCTCCACGTTTACTGCTGAATGTACTTCAGTTCGTGTAATATTCTGTTAAAACTGAATGCTAATCTTGGTAAATTTATTTGATTTGAAATAAATACTGTTTAAACAGAACTGGTTCCATCTCAGGGACAAGATTAAAACCAGTTTTGGTTCTAAAGAGAACCTATATTTTTTGCAGTGTCGTGATTGTGATGAAAGTTTGCAAGTGTTTCTCGTGTTCTTATGTATCCCCAGAGGTTAGGAATGATGTTAATTATCTCTATTTACTAGTATAGAACTGTTGGGCACACTGTTTTTCTAGTGGAATTGAGGTATACTAATGGGGAAGTTTGAGCTTGATAGAGACAAGCTTTTACTTCAAAACAGTGCACAATACATTGACAGGACTTCTAGTTTCATCTGTATTTGAAGATGAAATAAATTTAGTTCCTTAATAAATGTCCATAGAATTTTGAACACAAATCAATATTCAAGCCATTTTTTTGGTCATGTTACCGTCATCTCAAACGTGAAAACGATACCTTTCTTGATCAAATATGAAATGAATTGTCAAAACTGAATATGTGACCTTACTGCGAGGACGGTACTAGTGGGGATATTCTGAAGTGCGTGCGCCATAACATTTTTTTCATTTTGATTATTTAAAAATTAAATTCATTTTGTTATTATTTTTCATTGATATCAGTCTGATATTGATTCTTTGAAACCATCAACGAGAGCTACGAGAGCTATCCACGAATCAACATCAAAAACGGTATTTCGAATTACGAAAAGGTACTTTGAAGTGCTCACACTATAAAAAAAATTACCATGACAAATTTGGTAAAATACTGGCCGGTACATTGCCTTTTGCGGTAACAACTATTTCTGTTTGAAGTTCCATCATACACTGCAAAAAAATATAGGTTCTCTTTAGAACCAAAACTGTTTAAACAGTATTTATTTCAAATCAAATAAATTTATAAAGATGAGAAACATTAATACTGTCAGAAAACTGTAACAGATCTGAGAACAGTATGTAATTATTTGATTTGGTCTAATAAAGAGATCATTATACTTGGTTAGTTTCATATCGGCCGAGATATCAGCCTTCAGTAACTTCACATCAACCTAAGGCCTGGGGCTGATATCAGGAACGATATGAAACAAACCAAGTAATAACTTCTAAATATCTTTAAAAAATCAGAATTTCGAAATTGATGAATATGATATAATAACTTTTTTCGGCTATTTTTCTTTGAGTTTCGCTTCTTTATTACGATGTTAATGCAATAATAGGCCGAGGCGGTGGATTATATATTGGTCCGTCTTCCGTTTTAGTGCAACAGTTTTCAAGATGAATTTTGATTTTCCAAATCAGTTAATCCATAACTGTTGTTATATTTTTTTTTTTTTTTTTTGAGGGGGGGGGGGGGTGGGTGGGTTGGGGTGGGGGGTGTGGGAGGGGTGGAGGTGGAGTCTATTGGCACTCTCCAGAAAATTGTAATAAAACAAGTGCATGTGTCTAAAATGTTAATTGTTACCTCTCTGATTGAATGTGAATCGCATTACAACATGATGAGTTTATCAATGTGCGGACACTTTCTAATACAGCCGGGTGGACTCCATCACTCGGAAAGTTAACCCTTTGGTTAACAAAACACCTATATTCCACCAATGATATTCACAAAAATCAACATTCAATTTTCGTTTTCGATTTTGCCCCCAAAAGGGAGATAATGACCCCTCATTGAAATTTAAAGGGCAAAAAACGGAAAATCTTTCGTTATTCAAGGATTTCTTTTGCAAGTGCTGGTTAGTATTGGCTTCGCCGAGCTCGTTTCAGTGAGGGGTCACATGATATGGGTTCGCTGAAAGTTTTTGAAAAATATATTACTTCATCTGCTTAACACTTTACTTAACACGAAAGACAGACGACATTGTATACAAAATTCTTGAATAACTATTGTTTTTCATTATTGTCTCAAAATACAGCTTATGAACCCTCAATGGGATGAGCTCCTCAAGATCATTCCAATGAGGGGTCATAAGCTATGTTTTTGAGACAAAAAGTTTTTGAAAACTGATGAAAATTGAATGGTTGTTTTTGTGAATAGTGCTGGTCGTTTTTTGCAGTTACGTTGGGTAAAGGGTTAATTTGAAAATTACATGGCCGGATGCGGCCGATTTGTTAGGTAAAGGGTTAAGCACAACAGAAGGACATGCGATGCCAAAGGTTTAGACTAAGTTTAAACTATAATAATTAGGATCGCGGTGGCTCATTAGTTAGTACATCGAACTTCAGATCATAAAGTCGTGGGTTCGATTCTGACCCCCCGTCCTCTGTGTGATGTCCTTGAACAAGACACTAAATCCCAGTTGAACAAGAGGAAGCGCCGTGGCGCAGTATGCTAAATGATACTGCATGTCACTGGTATACAGTGTGTAACCTGAACCAATGGTACCCTATTTGTACCGGGCAAGTAAGTTGGAGAGACCGACAGTGTTTTTATTGGTGTTTAAGATCACTTTCGGCATATTTGGCTATCTCGTGATCACAAATTAGGTATGAAGTCAAGTTTAACCAATCGTTTAAATAAATAAATAAATAAACTTGCCGTGTGCCACACTCTGGTTATATTATTCACACGTGTTCAACATTCCGTTGTTTATCTGTTTTTGTCAAATAATCCGTTGAAAAATGTCATGATGTGGTTTTAATCAAATTTTCAATGACCATAAGACTCGCAAACACGGTCGTATCGCGGACCGGTTTTGTCGTGCACTCCTCGCCATCAGAGTGTTAATGTGTACCTTGTTCGGTCAAAATCCATCATGAACTAAAGAGAAGTGGTGACAAGGTTCTGAACAGATTGACAGACAGAGAGAGACAAACAGATGACTAGACCGACAAACAGAATAGTGATTCCTGCCCCCCCCCCCCCCCTCCACCACCCACCCACACAAGCACGCGCGCGATTGTCGTTGGCGGCGGTACAATTGACAACGATAATAACAGCGTAGTATTAGTACGTTTTCAGGGCCATTGATAATTGGGTAGTGATTGCCAAAAATATTCACCATTCCACAAACATTCGAAGTCCATATCCATGTTTTCATTACTTGCACATGTTACGCACATGTTTTCGTTACTTGGGCCATGAACACCCCCTGGATGGGAATCATAGCTGGCACATAATAGGCACAAGATCTTGGTGTGCCGACTAGGAGATTATATGAACTCAGATGCATACTCACCTGTCACAAATTTTTCGGAAGGTATGCATGTATACACATTTTACAACGTGTATTCACATTTTACTTACAATAATGAAATATCAAGGATCAGTGTCATTGTGGTGAAAGCGAGTTCGAAGTGGCAGTATTATAAACCAAATAAAATATGCAATGGAAAATACGCAATAAAGAACTGCAGTAATGACAACAAAGCATGCTATCGTTCACGTGTTATTCTGACAATCACGGTAACACCGAACCTGCAGTTTCAGAGGACGTTACTCCCAAGGTATCTCGCAGAGGTCACACTATGTTACCCCCAAAAAACACTTGATATACTACTGATACTAAGTCCTACATAGGGGATACTAAGTCCTATGCAGGCAATATTATCTCCTGTGTAGGAGATGCTAAACTCCTACGTAAGAGATAATAAGTCTTACGTAAGCGGTAATAAGTCCAGCATGGGAGATATTATGTCCTACGTATAAGAGATACTGAGTCCCACGTTTTTTTCTTTCGCGGAATTCGGGCTATCATCTCGATCTGGGTGGGAAATCCACCTCTTGGGCCGTTTATGCGGGAAGAATGACAGGGTGTGCGGACGTTCTTCCATCGGGTATCTTGCTGACAGTAGTATTGCAGCTGGTCATTTTTTCTACCCGAATACTTCCCTTCGGACTGCTCGCCATGCACCCATCTCTTCTTTAATAGCAGTCAAAACTCTGTTGCTAATAAAAGAAACGTCAAAACTTTATTGCTAATAAAAGAAACTAACTTATTTCCATTCATTCTTTTGCCTCTTGAATGATGTATCTTCAGACAGAAAAAAATAATATTTATATCTTCCATATAAATGGTAAGTAGGGGTTTACACATAATATTTTTAACCTTTTACCTAACATGAAAAGCAGACGACACTTGCAAAAAAAATTCTTGAATAACTAATTTTTTTCATTTTTTGTCTCAAAAACATAGGTTATGACCCCTCGTTGGAACGAGCTCGACGAGCTCGTTCCAACGAGGGGTCATAACCTATGTTTTTGAGACAAAAAATAAAAATATTTTGAAAATTAATATGCGATTTTTGAGAATATCGCTGGCCGGTTTTGGCCGTTACGTTGGGTAAAGGGTTAAAGAAAATGTTTTATTATTTTATAACGATTGGTCTTGCTCGCGAAAGTGTAGCCAGTTACTGTACTTAAAACAATATTTGTGCCACGTTCTGAAGTGTTTTCTTCGATAAAAAAAACACCATTTAACACTTACGCTGCCGAAAACGACTATTGTCAACTATTTTATGATGATTATCTGTATGTTCTGGTATGCACAGATCAAACCTACCATCTGATTAATTGTTGGAAAGGGCTCAGAGAGCCCTTTCAAACAATTAATCAAATGATAGAGTTCCAAGTATGGCATAACTTTTATTAAACTTCCTCACATACAGGCGTACACAGAGGTCCTCCATAAATGGGTAAAGTGGGCGTGGCAGTAAAGGGTTAAACATTATTACTCGAGTGTCTTTAGGAAACTTTGTTCTGTCGAAAGAATTCCACGAGAACTTTTCAACAAGACTATTTCGCGATTAACTGTCACTCCATCGAGTTTGTATTCGATTTGCAAGTTGTTGGAGAAGTCCCCCTCACCAAGTTATATCTATTTATTTATTTATTTATTTATTAGTGTTTAAGGTCACATATTTCTGCACAATGGCTAACCATGACCACGACAGTTTTACGGGCGGAGGAAGCCGGAGTACCCGGAGAGAACCACCGAGCAACGGCGAGCAACTGTCAGCTCCCCAACATACTAACTCCACACAAGCAGGGTTAGCATTGGCTGAAGACAGGTGCACCATCGACATGCAGTACGCCTTAGTACACAGCGTCACCGTGCCCCAACATGGGCAATGGGGGTGAAGTGTCTTGCCCAAGGACACAACGCGGTTGCAGCAGGTGGGATTCGAACCGAGGACCTCTCGGCCTGCAGCCTCCAAGTTATATCATTAACCACAACATACACTAAATTTCCAGAGAATGGGTGGCAGGGTTTAGGAAGGGGTGAAGTAGAGCTAGTAGTTATTTTAGGGTTTCTGTATACCACATTTTAAGGAGGCGCTACCAAAAAGTAAATGTGTGTATGGGGGGGGGGGGGTGTTGTCCGGGGAGGGGAATCCCCTAGTCCTGACTAGATGTAACCTTTAGGGTAGTGGGGGGCGTGGGTAACGACCGTAAGGTATAGTTAGGTCTAGGCACCCCTCACCCGAGAAAAGTTTGCAAAATTCAGTGCTCTAAGGACGACTCGGAGACATCTGTAGCATGTGTTGTCCAATATTACGGACCATTTTAAGACTCTGTTATGCGAAAGTTGCATTGGATCGATGTTTTGGGAGCAGCGACAACTTTTATTTGGGGATAGCCCAGACCCCCCGTCTACGCCACTGCACAGAGATGCATTGCAATTGGTTACATCTACAATATGTTAGAAATGCTGAGTTAATTAATCCTTACGTTTCAGAATCCTTTACCCAACGCAGACGATATCAAAATTTATTATTTTAAATATTTTTTTAAATTTTTCCAAAAATTTCAACAAAATCATATCATGTGACCCCTCACTGGAACGTGTTCGACGAGCTCGTTCCAAAGAGGGGTCACATGATATGGTTTTATTGAAATTCTTTAAAAAATAATATTTTTTCAGCTGCTGAATTTGCATATTACGCGGGCGGATGTGGCCGATTCGTTGTAAATAGGCGTAGCTTTTGTCATCTTTTTAGCTGAGCAAAATCCCAGTAGAATGGGAAGGGAGTGGATTCCCCACCAAATGTGCCTCCAGAGCAGAATTTTCACACAGATATTAACACAGATGTCTGTGCCCCTTTTCATGTATCCGTAAGCTGCGGCTCCGGGACTGACAATCCAACGTTCACCGTCGACACCTCGTCGGCAACTTGACACATTTGCCCCAATGCTGCACTGTTTTTCCTCCGAGGCCTACCCACCTTTCTGCACTCCTTGTTTACTACCTTGTTTGTAAGATGTGTAAAACAAAAAGCAAAACTATAAATGCTTTATTCAGAGACACAATATCGCCTGATCCCAATGTTGTGTCGCATTTCTAAACCACAAAGGAACACCCAGGTAACAAACATTACTGTGTGCATTCGAGGACTCTTCAGAAGTGCCAAATATCATCAAGATATGTCGCCACTCCATACCAGCACTCGAAAATGTCACATGCCAAATGAATCACGATGGTGTTTAAAGCTGGTGTATACTAGCACGACACACGACGCTCAATTGATTATCCAGACTGCTGACAGATGAAAACTTTACACAAGATAAACCCATTTTAAAACATAACACCAATACTTGATAGATAAGCCATGAACACACCATGTAGGGCATGTTATGCGTTCTGCCTCCTCACAGCCGGGGGCATGAGCGACGTCATGGCACCTGACACGAGAGGTGGGGAGGTATATTTTCCGATAAGGGTACTGACATACACATCGCTGGCATACCAGGAAGTGCAAAACATTGGTTTGCGGAAACAGTGTGTCTTCTACTGGCGTGGGTCAGAGACTGGCTCCCTGTGACATTTTGCAATGCACCATGGAAATGTTTAACGTCGTCTAGCTACAACCGCTGATGAAATAAAAATACTAATAATAATAATCCGTTGACGCAAGACTTTCCTCAAGGGATGTACAGTGGCCCAGGATAAATATAAATGCATTATAGTTGGATCATTCTGGCAACGATCAAAATTGATGAAAACACATTGTATGGCAGGCGCACTGTCAACTTGGGATCAAGGGGCGGCTTTTGTCTGCGTGGTAGCTCTGTTCCTATAAATCATTAAAGATGTTGTTAAAGCTGTGCTTTGCTTTGAGTGACTTTCTCGCGAGGAACCTGTTTGTCCGAAAACTTCCAGGGCACGCTGCCGAACCTCCAGGGTTTTCACCGAGAAAGAGATCAGAGGTTTGACCGGTCTATCGACACTGGTCCACCGTTGCCTTACTGTTGATTGTGAAATACTGCAGTCATTGCTGACAATTTTCGTCATTAGAAGAGATTTACGTGAAAGTTAGCTCCCTTCAATATCCCAAAACGCTCCGTAAATTTAACCCTTTGAAAAAGAGCGACCGCTTTTTCTGCCCAGGGACACGATACGTCATAAGTTGATAAAGTAGGATGATTGTCGAGTGAGTGTGTTGTGAAGACCAATCAATATTCGGTTTGCACGTTGTAAATATTAATTGATCTACCCCCAAATTATGAATATGGACTCTTCTAATTGGAGGCATGGAAGATACCACCAGGGTTCAAAGGGTTAACACCAAGGGTAATGGAATATCATAAAAATTGAAATTTCGAAATGTTTACTAATTTACATCATCGATGTTCACATTATTTCACAAACGTCCGGCATTTTCTTGAAGAGCTGAATAAAAATACAAAACTCAGCTTTTTACATTTTTTTCCCCAATCCGTTTGAAAGTTTGACTATTATTTTCCTTGCCCAAGGACACAACGCGAGACTTCGAATCAATCGCTCAGACGGTCACCGAATCGATCGCTCAGACGGAAGCCGGATTACCCGGAGAGAACACCGAGTAACTGCGAGCAACTGTCAGCCCCCCCCCCCCCCCCCCCCCAACATATTAACTTCACGCAAGCAGGGTTAGCACTACAATATGTAAGAAATGCTGAGTTAATTAATCCTTACGTTTCAGAACCCTTTACCCAACGCAGACCATATCAAAATTTATTATATTAAATATCATGTTTTAAAATTTTTTCCAAACATTTCAACAAAACCATATGATGTGACCCCTCATTGGAACGAGCTCGATGATTTCGTTCCAAAAAGGGGTCACATCATATGGTTTTGTTGAAATATTTTGAAAAATAATTTGCATATTACGTGGGCGGATGTGTCCGATTCGCTGAAAACAGGGGTAGTACAATGGGAAGGGAGTGGATTCCCACAAAAACCCATTTAAAAATACGAAAACAGACTTTTCATCAGCTTTTGGTATTCTTTTAATCCGTTCATTATATCACAGAATACGTTTGTGACATATGATACATGCACTGTCCTTTTCTTCAATATAAAAGTCTAGGAGATTAGATTTGCTAATCTTTATCCCGGGAAGAATAAAATCTTCCAAATTACTGTAAAAACACATTCGCTAACCAAAGAGCCAAAGTGAACACTTTAGTGTTGGTTTGTGTGACACTGATAGATATTCGTATTGCGTATACTTCATACCAAGTATACACAACAACGCTTAAATCATAAACAAAAACAATATGTTTTGCAACTTGCCAAGCGTTTGCTAGAAACGACGGTCTTGACACTGTTTTATTTATAATATTCCCTTTCTCTGTGTATCTATATACAAAAAATTGATGCAGATATGCCATTAAAATAATGAGACTAATCAACACGGGAATTTTTAAATGTATATAAACTCAAATATCCCCCAAAACATTTCAAACTATGAGCTCGTCATCTGACCAACCCTACCACCCAGGAAAACCAGAGATAAAAGCTTTTAAGCCAACAAACTCTGGAAACCTGTAGCCGGCGTATGTAAAATTGACCTCAGAGCTCTGGATGCCGACCTCCATCCTAAAATGCATTAGTTATAAAACTTGATGTTCTGAAACAAAGTCTGGCCGTTTCGTGAGCTTCGGCTAGAATGACACTTGAACCTGCACGTCGCCCCCTCTACGCCACGGTTCATCTACAACCAATCATATCAACCGGTATACCGCACCTGACTTAAAACAGCCTTTAAGCGCTCACCATAATTTTAACCCTCGAACATGTAAATTCCCGTGCCCTCAATACAGATTTTTCTCGCTATACTCCGAAACGCGAGAAAATAAATGTATTGCGTATACTTCATACCAAGTATACACAACAACGCTTAAATCATAAACAAAAACAATATGTTTTGCAACTTGCCAAGCGTTTGCTAGACTACAAAAGAACGGGGACTAAGCATTTATTAATTTATTTTAGTTTTTACAAGCCGAGCAATTTTGAAACGTGTAAACGCTCCTCCAGAGAATCTAAAATGTAGCCATCTTTTGCAGTGTCAGTCTTCCAACGACCGTGTCTCTTTAAACAGCGATCATTTACACCTGCGTTCGCCGCACCCGTAGCTCCACCTGAACGCATCGAGTGTAAACCGAGGTTCAAGCCTGTGGAGACCTCTCCTAGACGACCCAAAATACATTCCCTAGCCCTGGAGTAGCTTAATGGTTTATTCTTATAAATGAGAGCACATTTAGACTGTGATCTGAAAATAGGCCGAAACAAAAAATAATCAGCGGAATAATCAGAGTCAATACCTGCCAAGTTGCAGAATCTAGTAAACATAGCTACTGGACAGGCAATTGTTTCCCCTTTACTAATAACGATTTCATTCCCCTCCCGAAACTGATCTGTCTTACTCTTTCTAATAAACACAGATAAATGATCATCATGAAGCTTAATGTCTTTACACAAAATGTTACTCAGCTCATCATACCTAAGGAAACCAGCAAAGCTTAATACTATCATAAGTAAGTCTCTCACAACCAATAAGTCGGTACATGTTTGATATTTTTCACACAAGGCTTGAATCATAGAAATTGTCACAACGTCTTTTCTTTGCTTTGGCCTAACACATTGTCTTTTGGATGTCTCAACCAAATTTTTTACAAAACCATTGTCCGTAGGATCTGTAATGCCACTAACTACATGAGCCCATTTTATACCGTACACCGCGTTTTGAATTACACTTGATGAAGAATGTTTATCAAGCAAGTCAGTTAAATAAAGAGCCACTTGGATGGGTTGAGCCGGAATAGTCTGACCTCCTAACGATGATATAAAAACTTCCCATTTCTTAAAAGCACGAAAGTAACTACATACAGTATTTTCACTCCTTGAACCAACCAGGTATGATGCCATCCTCTCTGCCAAACCCTTTATATGAACGTTGGCACTGTCCAAACCAGTCTGATGAATATCCTCCAATATTCTACCCTTCAAACCGATTCCTGGAATAAAAATGTAGAATCACCATAAGACTTTGAGAGCAATCATTTGAAAATCATATTTTCTATTACCAAATATTCCATTATTTCCCCTGCCGCCTTGAATCGTTTTTCCAGAAAATTCATATGTTGCCTTCACAAAAGATCGGGAATTTCTTTCACCATATAACATTGGCCAAAATGGTGCCGATTTCCATAATGGAACAACCAGTGTGCCATTTGCTCTGTCGTTTCTCATTTTCTCAATAACTTTTGGGGCCAATCTTGGCGGGGGAACAACCCAATTCACATCGTTACTCCAGTTGAACTGAAAAGCATCAATCCCACTAGTACCCGGACACCACCACCTTGAATTGAAAATGGAACACTGATCATTATAATTAGCTGCAAACCTATCTACATTGTGTTTTCCCCATTTGAAATCTAAAATACGAAAAATTGCTTCACTAATTTTCCAGTCATCACTATCACAACACTTGCTCAACATACCTGCATGACAATTAATGATCCTGGGAATCCAAATAGTAATTAATTCTATTTTGTCAACAGAGCAAGCATCGAAAATTTTCACCGCAATTTCCTGAAGATGCGGCTTTCTGCTGCCTTTTTCAATAATACTTACAACATTTGTATTGTCAGTGTACCACCTGACTTTTTGCCCTTCCAGGCTTAATTCAACAGATTTTAACACTCGGTACACAGCCTCCAACTCTCTCCAAGTTGAACTCATAAGCATTTCCTCGTCACTCCAAACACCCAGTATTTCAGAGTCAGCTGATCCGACTATATAGCCCCCGAACCCCATTCCAGAGGCATCACTATAAACTGTATAATTAAAATCAATACACTTTTTGAACGATTGACCGTCCAAACGCCATATATTCTGTTTCCAAAATTTCATTTCGTTCTTTGCATTCGTGTCTACCAACACATTTGCCTTCCAGCTCGCCTTTGTCAAAAGACACGAGTACATAGCTCTAGTAAACAAAAATACAACTTTCCCTGCAGCATCGTGAAGAGACACAATCTGCCCAATCAAAGAAGCCAAATCTCTTGCCGGAAGTAATGAAATATGATTTTCGAATTTTGACAAAATCTTATCCAATGTTCGGTTCAGCTTCAATTTCCTTTTTTCAGTTGCATGGATCACCCCTTTACTGGTGTTCCAAATAATACCAAGCCAAATTACCACCGTATCCGGTGACCATTTACATTTGTGTTCAGCTATTAGAAAACCCAAATTCGTTAAATCATTGTGTACCGTATGTGCCAATTCCAAAGCCAAGTCTCGATTCTGTTCTCCACCAATCCCGTCATCTAAATACATTATTACCCTTTTACCTTTGCTACGCCAGTATTTCACTAAACATCTTGCCACTTTTGTAAAAATATAACCTGCTGTAGAAATACCAAAAGCTAGAACGTTAAAAACAAAATATCGCTTTTCTGCGTCAAACTCCCAAGCAAAACCTAAATATTGCCTGTGTTCTGAAAAAATTTCAGTATGATGATATGCCGATTGCAAATCAAATGTGAACAGAAAGTCATTCACTTGAAACATTTCTCTAGCAATGCTAGAATCTTCATACCGAAATTTGAATTTAAATAAAAATGGGTTAAGATATCTGCAGTCTAATACTAATCTATGCTTGTTGGCATTCAATGCGACTGTTAAAGGGTTAACTATGAACGGTTCTGATGAAACCTTTGTTATACAACCTTTGTGTAACAAAGTCTGTAACTCCTGTTCCACAAACTCTTTATTGTCAATTGCAGACTTATTATTCGGCAGTGTCGCTCGAGAAGGAAGAGTAACTAACGGTAACTTATAACCGTTCTCAGTGACTTCTATAACGTGATCACACGCTCCTATACCTTTCCAAGATTCACTTTTTGCACGCAATCTACCAACTGGAGAGAGAACAATGTTGGGAGCATCCCTGCCACTGCAGTCGTCAGCTTGCATGCCAATTACTGTATCACTTTTTGAAATATCATGACTTTCAAAATCACTAGCCTGCGTGTGATCCCTTAACCCCAACTCTACCGCCAATTCAGAAAAACAATGTTCTATACTTATCTTATTCTGACTTGTTCCCGCTCTGATGACATCACATTCTGCTCTCCAGTGCCCCGGCTTTCCACATGCAAAACATAGACCTGGTTTGTTCCTTGGAATGAAATTTCCTTTAACCCTGTTATCTTGAACTACTGGTGGATCTGTTCTGTATGGTTGAAAACGTTTCACCGCACTGTTTTTTCTTTTCTGTTTGATTTTCCGTTCTGCCCTGTTTTCTGCTTTCATTATTCTTTCCTCATCATCCGAGTTGTCTGCCAAAGAATGGGCTTCATATTCACTGACTGTGGACCAGCCAAAATCAGACATGTCTGCCAACTTAATAAGTTTTTGTCTTTTGTTTAACAACCCAATACCTTCTGTAATTTTTTCGTGCGCTAACTGCACATCATTGTTCTGAACACTGGAAGAAGCGATCAAAGCACCCGCATCCTGCATCTTAGACAAAACTTTCGTGTTAATTTTGTGTTGTTCTTCATTTCCTTTCTTTTTGAAGGCGTACGAGCTACCAGAAATCTCCTGATTTTTTTCCAAATGTGAATCCGAAAGTTTCCTTTGGTTTGACGATATTTGATCCTGGAAATTCGTAAATTTCTTAGATATTAAAGTCTCCAACGAATTTAACATGTCTTTCTGATGTTCTGCCATGGCTTGTTGAACTTCATTGCTAATTGCATTTTTTATTGCCGATGGATCCATCATGGCACCCGTTAAAAAACAAAGTCTGGCCGTTTCGTGAGCTTCGACTAGAATGACACTTGAACCTGCACGTCGCGCCCTCTACGCCACGGTTCATCTACAACCAATCATATCAACCGGTATACCGCACCTGACTTAAAACAGCCTTTAAGCGCTCACCATAATTTTAACCCTCGAACATGTAAATTCCCGTGCCCTCAATACAGATTTTTCTCGCTATACTCCGAAACGCGAGAAAATAAATTTAATATCGAATTATCTGTGAACTAGTTGCTCCAAGTTGGCTTGCTGCTTTTAATTAAAGAAAACAACAGACAGCGAAGAGAGCTGTTTTTCGATTTGTAACTAGAGGAAACTCGCTCATCTAATAATTTCAAGGGAGATAACTTTATCGAAAATCGATTTTCATAATGATATATGTCAGGGATGGAAGCTGTCTTCGTTTAGATGCATACTTCCGGTTTGATTGAATGTTGCGGCACCGTGAAGCAGCCACGCGATCAGTGGCGTAACGCCCATACAATGCGATCAGGGCGTCTCCTAAGGGCCCCCAACAATTGCACGTTTTTAGGGGCCCCTAACAATTCCAACATTTTGGGAAATATCCCAAAACAATGTTGTTGTTTAAGCACTGAGGTTGGATGTTTCATTAACAGCTTACATAATGAAACGGGGCGATATTCTCTTAAACCAATTACAGGGTTGTGTACGTGGCACATGACAGCATGATAGGGTAGGTGAAATGACGAAACAATTTTAATTTTAATTCATGTACAAATGTGCATGCATTCTGTACAAGTTGGTACATCAAACCGCCGAAGCAGAATCCGAATCCAACCAATTCCAACATGACTCCGTTAAGGTACTGGCGAACTAACGAAGGGACGAACACAGAAACGAACGAAAAGATGAACGAAAGTCACCATCATGAAAATTTTAATTAATGAAGCACCGGGTTGTACCCGGTGCTTCATTAATTACATTTTTCACTATTAATCCTATAATTAGTGTACTGGACAGAATGTTTGTACCCAGTTAGTGTGCTAGAACATAACATTATAATGTACTGAATAACTACAGTATGTGGCCTAAGGGGCCCCCAATATTGCTGTTACGCCACTGCACGCGAGGATCGATTGGCACGCACTTTCACACTAAAAGTGGCATGCACCTTGTTCCACTACTCTTCACGGGTTATTGAAACATAGACGGCCTTAATTGAAAGTAGTACACTGGTGCCGTCTTTAAGCGATTGTATCAGTTTTGTTCAAAAACTGTTTGGTCGTCTTAGTAAATAAAATCCGGAAATTCGGATATCCCCACCTCCCTCCCCCCTTTGTGAACATCATCATCAAAGGCATCGAATCCATGGAGCAATTGCCCCCATTGATTTCTGTCACGGGGTCATATGGGTGGAAGACTGGTGGACTTTTGGAATTATCATTCGAAAATAACAATATTACGGTCCTAGTGAAAGATTCTCCAAAGAGCTATCCAATTTATGCCTTCCCTAACTTTTTACCACCGTAAAGGCATATCCGGATTCCGACCTTGAATTGCTCATCAACTGCATGAATTGCGCGACACATCTGGGAAATCGGAGGGCTACTTCGCCTAACTAGTGGTTTGAAGGGCCCAAGGAGGCCTACTTTGCCGAAATAGTGGTTTGAAGGGCCCAATAATAATAATAATATAATAATAATAATAATAATAATAATAATAATAATAATAATAATAATAATAATAATAATGAAAGTGTCAATGACACTGTAGCTCAACTTGACCAACTTGAACTTGGTAAGTTATAAATGAAATGGCAAAATTTAAGATCATTGGTACCAATGTCATTTTTTTTGCCAGTGGCAACATTTTTGACAGAAACCAAAGAAAATCGATAGCTCCCATCTAGAGGCCTCCCCAAACAAGCATGCCACTCTTCAAAGCAATCCGATCATAAATGTGCCCTGTAGGGTGTACAAAAGGGAAATATTGTGGTCTGACTAGATTAAATTCTAAGAACGTTGGCCGTGGCAACATTTTTTGACGGAAATGGAAGAAAATCGATAGCTCCCATCTAGAGGTCACCGTAAATAAGCATACCAGGTTTCAAAGCAATCCGATTATAAATGTACCCTGTAGGGTGTGCCAAAGGGAAATATTGAGTCTTCTGACTAAACTAAGTTCTAAGAACGTTGGCCGAGGCAACATTTTTTGACAGAAATTGAAGAAAATCGATAGACCCCATCTAGAGGTCTCTCCAAACAAGCATACCAGGTTTCAATGCAATCCGATCATAAATGGGCCCTGTCGGATGTGCCAAAGGGAAATATTGAGTTCTGACTAAACTAAGTTCTACGAACATTGGCCGTGGCAACATTTTTTGCCAGAAATTGAAGAAAATCGACAGCTCCCATCTAGAGGTCACCCTAAATAAGCATACCAGGTTTCAAAGCAATCAAATCATAAATGTGCCCTGTAGGGTGTGCCAAAAGGAAATATTGTGGTTTGACTAAACTAAGTTCTAAGAATGTTGGCCGCGGCAACACTTTTTGACGGAAATTGAAGAAAATCGATAGCTCCCATCTAGAGGTCACCCCAAACAAGCATGCCAGGTTTCAAAGCAATCCGATCATAAATGTACCCTGTAGGGTGTGCCAAAGGGAAATATTGAGTCTTCTGACTAAACTAAGTTCTAAGAACGTTGGCTGCGGTAACATTTTTTGACAGAAATTGAAGAAAATCGATAGCTCCCATCTAGAGGTCTCCCCAACCAAGCATATCAGGTTTCAAAGCAATCTGATCATAAATGTGCCCTGTAGGGTGTACCAAAGGGAAATATTGAGGTCTGACTAAACTAAGTTCTACAAACGTTGGCCGTGGCAACATTTTTTGCCAGAAATTGAAGAAAATCGATAGCTCCCATCTAGAGGTCACCCTAAATAAGCATACCAGGTTTCAAAGCAATCAAATTATAAATGTGCCCTGTTGGGTGTGCCAAAGGGAAATATTGTGGTTTGACTAAACTAAGTTCTAAGAACATTGGCCGCGGCAACATTTTTTGACGGAAATTGAAGAAAATCGATAGCTCCCATCTAGAAGTCACCCTAAACAAGCATACCAAGTTTCAAAGTAATCTGATCATAAATGCGACTTGTGAGGTGTGCCAAAGGAAATTGTGGACGTACGTACCAACATACTAACGTACGTACGTACGTACGCCGACGGACGAGAAGTGATGGCAATAGCTCAGCTTGATTTTGTCAAGTTGAGCTAATAATAATAATAATAATAATAATAAATTACAGGTCCCACATAGCAGTAAAACAGACAACCACCAAATGATTCACTTCCTACTCCGAAGTTCTACCAAAGACACGAGCTTTAAATTTATTCGTGTGTACTCCAGAAATAAATATTATTATTTTTATTGCCTTTCAGTGCCGTCCAATATTAGAACAAACTCAGGGACACCCGAAACTTTTTACATTTTTTGATTGATGTATATTTATTTAATTGCTTATCTAATACGTTTGCCTTCAGGTACTCTCCGATAAATTGTAACGAGGTAAATCCCCATCGATTAAATACTTTTACTTCAAAGATAATCCGAAGAGCATCGAAAGAATATGAAGCCTCAGAACTGCAGTATCTACTGTTTGTTTTTAGAGGAATGTTTAATTTTTCAAATTAAAAATGAATTTATTTGTATAAATATGCACTTTCTAGATTTTTGTGTGTAAGACAGCCGAAATCCTCTCCATGTTTGTTCACTTTTTTGCCAAAAAAAAATTAAAAATTAAACCCTCCCTATCCCCCTCACTTAAAAAAACATGGCTGAGAATCAATTAATTTATTTTGCGTGGACTAAACTATATTTTATATGTACAAATTAAAAAAAAACAATAAAACTGAATGGCGATTTTTGTGAACAGTGCTGGCTGAATATGATGAAAGATACATTAGGTAAAGGGTTAAAATTGAGTTTATGAGTCATGATATAAAATTCAGTCTTTAGTATTTGTACTGATTAATTTCTCTACATAAAATGACAGGACATTCTTTATTATGAGGCTTGTTTTTTTCTTTTTTTTAAGTAGGGGAGTCCTGGAGAAAAAGAATGAAACGAATGGCATAGAAAACACAATACCATGAGCACGAATACCTGCCAGAAATCATCATCGTCCAAGATTGATCCAAGGTACGTTATGTGATAGATGCAGGGCTGGGAGCTGTTAACGTTTCAAACGTTAACGTGTTAAAATATTTTAACAACGTTAAAAAAATTTAACCAAGTTAATAACGTTTAAAGTTGAAGATTATATTTGTATATGTATCATTGCGTCGTTATCTTGTGTTCACCCAAGCCGGATCGCGCGTGCCGATGACGTCGAATTTTGCACCATCTGACGAAAGTGAAGAACACGAATATCCTAACTTTGATGTCCGTAGCTCTCCTACCAACGATGGCGAAGTTGGCCCGCCGATATTTGACGATACAGCAATATCAGCTTCATCCTAATGCCTATTTTCCATGTAAGGACTGGTATTCGAGCAACGGTGGATGTCTCTTTCTAAGGATACGGCCGCAGCGATTGTATTCTTAAATGAAAACATCGCTGAATGTTAAAATTTACGATAACCTGCGATAACGAAATTAACTTCTCGTCCCCTGAGTTCCAATGTGTTCTATGTGCCAGTAGCCACACAGAACACATTGGAACTCAAGAGACGAACTGTGCGTAAGTTCAATTATATTCAAATTCAAATCAATAAAAATGGCCGAAGTTATTAAAATTTTGTTCATTTTAACATTTAACGTCATTTAACTCGTTAACGCAGAATTATTTAACACGTTAACATGTTATGAAAAATTTTAACTCCTCTCAGCCCTGGATAGATGTAGACAACCACTAAATGATTCACTTCCCCTACTCCGATGTTCTACCAAAGACACGAGCTAGAAATGTATTCGCGTGTACCCTTAGAAGTCCGGCCGCGTGGGTACGAGATTGTGTTAAATCTAATTTGTGGGAGACGGGGGTTATCGTCGTATGATATTTAAAACAGAATCTCGCAAACACGAAAATATATGATTTCGGTAAAACAATACCATGTTACAGTAAATCTTTAAAGGATTCCACCCCTCAATGGTTACCTGCTCCTTCATACCAGTAAAACAGAATTGCTCAACACAGTAAACATGCACCGCACCACTTACCTGGGGCCCCAAGTTGATCTTCTCCTTCTAGTGGCCGAACAGAAAGACTCCTGAGAGGAAAGACCCACACAATTTTGAACTTTCTAAACTATATCTCTATTTATTCGTTCCATTTATTGCTGTTTAATGTCACTTTCGGTATTTCTGGTTATATTATGACCCCAACATGGGGGCGCGGTGGCTCAGTGGTTACGCCACTGAATTCAAATCGAGAGGTCTACGGTTCGATCCCCGCCAGGGGTAACTGCATTGTGTCCTTGGGCAAGGCACCTAATCCCGATTGCCCACTTGGGGCACGATGGCGGTGTGTACTAAGGCGTAATGCACGTCGATGGTGAACACGTCTTCAACCAATGCTAACCCTGCTTGTGTGTAGTTAGTACGTTGAGGAGTCTAACAGTTGCTCGGTGGTTCTCTTCGGTTACCCCGTCTTCCTCCACCCGTAAAACAGCCCGACACCAAAGGGAGCCTGGCTGTCGAAAGTGTCGTTAATTGGTAGAGTGCTAGAAGCCAATATCAGGGCTCCACTGAAAAGTGCTGAAAGCCACTACTGTGGCTATACACTGTTTGCTCTAATCTCTGTTGGCTCAGCAGTAGAATAAAAATATTAATATAAAATTCTTTTGTTACAATTTATTGGAGAGTGCCAACTGGCATTCGCCTATAAATTGCAACAGAACAGTTATTTACCAGCAGTATCTGCTAAACTGAGGCTCATTTTGCTGATAGTGTGATATCTTTGAAAAAAAATACTCGCGTTACAAATGACCATTGAAAAGTAATTTAGCAGTCTACCATGCAGTTAATAAATAAACAACCCCAACATAAGCATGAATTCAAATTTAGCCAATCGTTGATACCTGTGCTGTCTGCGTTAGGGGATTTCCTACCCAAGCGTTGGTTACCGGGTTCGATTATACTAGTAAAGCAAAACTTGTTTACCATTGAAGACAAGCATTGCAGTACTTCCCGGGGTTCCCACGGAGGAAAATATATCTCTATGTCAAAATGGGGGGGGGGGGGGGGGGGGGGGGGGGGGCATGATAAAGTAAGCTAACAAGTGACATAGCTCTATATCACATATATGATTATGAAAATCGCACTTCCACAAGAATTTGGCAATGTCTATCACGATGTCAAGTTTCAAGATCAATTCAAGTGCGCCGGAAGCAAAGGCGGGCAGGGGAATCAAAAAGAGCACTCGACTCTGGGTATCAGTTAAGAATGGGAGTTTGTAACGTTTCATAAAATGTAATGTAACACTCCATAGTATTAACATTTTATATCTATCATCCCTTGAGTCAACAAGGCGCCATCTGCAATGCGTTTGCATTGCAGGTGGCAGGTTGTTACACTCAAGAGATTATTTAAAGCTTTAGAACTTCCCCCAATAATTGTATAGCTTCTTTGTTTGATGATTATCGACCAGCCTCCGTCATTATGCCTGATCCCCCCCCCCAAAAAAAAAAAAACTGCCATTGCCACACATAGAGTATTTCCCAGTTACACTTCTCAGAACGTAAAGTCTTTTCCACAAGTGAATAGCGCTGAGCAGTAGTGGTTGACACGTTAGGCAAGGGATTAAGGAGTATTCCATGCTAGTTACAATGGTGGCGGCAGGGGCGGGGGCGGTCGAAAGGTTGCTGCCTCACCTATCGGGGAGGTGTAGCCCTCCATCTGGGAAACTAACTCCTTTATTGCGAGTTTGTCGGGAAATACCCTTGCCCCCTTCCCCGAAGGAGAGCACAAGTCCGCTGCCACCACCACACCCGGGAGGATCCTGGCACCAGCACTAGCTAGTCACCTTCAATTTAGTTATGGAAAGGTCTGTTGCCGCAATCAACGACTTCGTTTTAGTTTACACACAGAATGCGAACAATTTGTATCTTCGTTTCACAACATGATACAAATCACTGATGCACACACAATGTGTGTGTTATCGTTCGTATACCGTGTGCGGCGGGCAGAGTCAAAACCAAGATGCCCGACATGAAGGAGGCAGATAACAATGGAAGTTTCCTACAAGAGTAGAATGGTACTAGCATGGCATGCAGCCGACATACCACGAAGTATAAAACAATGGGTTTGGGGCAGAGTGTGTCTTAATTTGGGGGGCATTCTGAGATCTCTCCAGTAAAAATTCTACCGAAACTGGGCATAGATAAGCTGTCTGCAGATATTTTGAGATATGTTCTTGTGTTGCAAGTACAGTACCCGCTGAAATAAATTCTAGATAACAAAAATATTTGTTACAAAAATTGTTACATTTTGTCGTTGTGGATAATATAAGCCTCGATATCATGTATAAAAGTCTTAGAGAGAGCTTTCGAAGAAATGATGTCAAGACTTGGAATTATCAACAAAGAAAATAGAATGAAAACTTACTTCCGCTGATAATTTTCCAACGGGCGGAGTTATAAGGGTTTCAGCTTGTAATTTTCCAACGGGCGAGTTTATATGGGGATACAATCCCTCAGACCCCCCGACCCCCCCCCCCCCCCCCCCACCACACACACACACATAAACCTCATACACTACAGTCAGCTTCGTGCCTGGTGACATCCTTTATGTAGTTGTTGGAAACATCCTGTGTCTAAGCAGCCAATCACTGGCAATCAGGGGCGTGTGTGAGCGTCACTGTGGGTGGGCTCCCTCCTATATTTTTTTCCAGTTGCGACATGTTTGTCGGGATTGTTGGCCTGTAGTACCCGATTGGGGATGTTGGAGACCCAGCAAGACCAATTTTGAGTACCGGTACGGTAAGTGTTAATTAAAAAAAGATGCCTTGCGACTAGTACATGTATATTTTATTTATCCACTGCTAAATGTCCAAGAAGTCTCGAATTATATACGCCCGGAATGCCGGACATTTCCCCAGGGGACATTTCCCCAGGCGGATATTTCACCAGCAGACATTTCCCCAGGTCGACATTTCCACAAGAGACATTACCCCAGCAGACATTACCCCATCGGACATTTCCCCAGCGGACATTACCCCATGCGGATATTTCCCCAGCAGACATTTCCACAACGGACACCACCCCAGCGGACATTATCCCAGGTGGACATTTCCCCAGGTGACAATTCCTCAGCGGACAATTCCACAGCGGACATTTCCCCAGTACATATTTCCTCAGCGGACAATTCCCCAGCGAACATTTCCCCAGCAGATATTTCCACAACGGACACTACCCTAGGCGGACATTTCCCCAGTGGACATTTTCCAAGCGGACAATTTTTCTCAGCAGACATTTCCACAACGGACACTTCCCCGGTGGACATTTCCCGAGCGGACAATTCCTCACCGAACATTTCCCAAAGGGGATATTTCCCCTAGTGGACATTAACCCCAGACGGGCATTTCCCCAGCGGACATTTCCCCCAGCGGACATTTCCCCAGTTTGAGCTGACATTTCCCCAGTGAGAGGGGACTTTACTGCAGACATTTCTCATGGATGGGCGGGAATTATGAGATAGTAGCGACACTTTCAAAGTTAAAACAGTTATCTCTGTTACGGTGAAGAGAATGAATTTCTTCGTTGATAAAACAAGGTCTCGGTTTCGTTTCAAGGAATTTGCAACGATTTGCATTATTTTTCTACGTGTTGATAAAACCAGGTCCTGGTATCATTTTTAAGAGAGCGTTCCAAGAAATGATACCTGAAGCTGGTTTTAGCATCAGTTTCCGAAATATATTATTTAATTAAAATTAGAAAACAAAAAAATTAACTAGGGAAATGACCCTCAAAAAAACAAATAAAGAGATAACCTTGGGAAATGTCCGTTTTTCCAATAAGTAGCTTGTTGAAATGCCCACTGGGGTAATGTCCTACTACTGAATCTGGGTTAATCTCCGCCTGGGGAAATGTCCGCGTACCATAATCCCGACAGACGAATATTCCAACGCATGTCATCAACGAAGGCATGCCGTGATGATGTAGTTTGAATATTTTGGCTGTCGGGACTTGAGCCATCCGAGTCTGGACAAATCAGGTTCACACCCCCTAATAGGTTATCTTCGAGACGCCCCTGGGTGGGGTTACAGTTGTTGGACCCCTTTCGATCACAAAAATTAGTTACATGCCGTCTTGTATTTCAGCTTTAAATCGAAGAGATACAGGGATAAACTACCGAACAGAAATCAAAGCACTAGAAAAATCTTATACCAATCGACAAGTCATCTCTGCACAGAAAACTAGACAGTCAAACTGTGTTTAGACTGGTGCTCTCATACTTGAGAACCAACCTCGTTTTTACAGGTAAATGCGTCTTCGACATTTAATTTGGCGGAATGGAAACTTTCATAGATTCCATTTATTTATTTATTGATGTTTAACCCTTTACCTAACGTAACGGCCAAAACCGGCCAGCACTATTCTCAAAATCGCCAATTAATTTTCATTATTTTTTCATTTTTTGTCTCTAAAACATAGGTTATGACTCCTCATTGGAACGAGCTCGTCGAGCTCGTTCCAATGAGGGGTCATAACCTATGTTTTCGAGACAAAAAACGAAAATGATAGTTATTCAAGAATTTTTTTTGCAAGTGTCGTCTGCTTTTCATGTTATAGGTAAAGGGGTAAGGTCACATATATCTGCACAAAGGCTAATTGTGACCGCAACATGGATATGAAGTCAAGACTTGCTAATCGTTTATACCCATGTTGCCACTTTTAGAAGGGGTAGTTGCATTATAGCAACTTACAGCTCTATTCTATGAAAACTCTGGGCTGTTATGCAATGAATGTGATGTGAGAGGAGAGGTAAAATTATAATTAAGGGTTTTTTCTTCTTCTGCGCTTACAACGAATGACCCAATGACCAACTTGTTAGCGCATCGGACACTTAACTGAGAGGTCGTTGAGTTTCGCTTTGACCCGCGTCATTTGTCTTGTGACCTTCAGCATGACACTTAACCCTGATTGCACTGATGGAAAAGCGTCACCAGCCCTGATATACCGGTAAAGCAGAACTTGTCAATCACAGTATACACAAACAGTGCTACATTTTCACTGGATTCACATTAGGGCTGCAACGATACGCTTCCCTACCGATACGATATGTATTGCGATTCAATCTGCACGATACGATATGTATCATGATACAAACGATCTGTCATGCCATTTATTATTTAGTCATGGGGTTTAAGGTCACGTACTTATTCACAATGGCTAATCGTGACCGTGACAGTTTTACGGGTGGGAAGGGGAAGCCGGAGTACCCGGAGAGAACCACCGAGCAACGACGAGCAACTGTCAGCTCCTCAACATTCTAACTCTGTTCAAGCTCCACCCAAGCAGGGTTACAGAGGGTAAAGACATATGCACCATTGGCGTGCAGTACGCCTTAGTACACGGCTTCATCGTGCCCCCATGTAGGCAATCGAGATAAAGTGCCTTGCCAAGGATACAACGCGGGTCATCCCGGACGGGGATCGAACTCGGGACCTCTAGCATAGATGGTCAACAGTCTACCACTAAGCCACCGCGCTCCCCTCTCATGCCATGCAAAATACAACTATTAAATACTTTGAACAACATGTATTCATTTCCAGTAACTTCCTTTTATTACAAATCTTTGATCACACTCTTTAAACAGTATTTAATTTCTCAAAGTGATGACCATTGGCATTCATTTATTTCAGGTTTAGATTTTATTACCCGTGTCTTTCCCCTCTGCCAAACAAGATATAATGGTTTTATCAAATAAATATTTAGCAAATTAGAGGGAATTCACCAACCTTTGGTTAACTGAATAATCCTGTCTTAATGGCCTACTTAGCACTGTCAATGCTGGTATCCAAAAAACAGGGTTTCACTGGACAAGTTTCAAAATCAAAGAACTTGTTTTGCCTGTAATTATTTATATTTATTGTATCGCGATACACAGTGAACAACGATACGTATTGAATCGTAAGTAATGTATCGCGGTTCGGGCGTATCGCGATTAATCGTTGCAACCCAAATTCACATGGAAGCCATCCAGAACTGATTACCACAATTTTGTCACAGGGTTCCAAGATATGTTCACACAATTTACTACAGAGTGTTTGTCTGAACATTCCAATAAATTTGACTAAAGCGATTTGTGTCACTAACTGTTGGTGTAAATATAAAGTGCACGTAAGAATCTAAAGCGAGTACAGTGTGCACTAGCACTCTGCACACAAGCTCAACAATAAGCACATCTTGACACCAGAGTGCCCATGTGCGGCATGCGCTGTGAAGGCACCGTGAAACAATGCCTACCAACACATCACCACGTCTGGTAAAATCATAGGCCCTACAGCTTTTCGCGGCTATGATTCCCAAACCAACCTCCCCCTCCCCCAACCCCGATGGACTCCGACAGAAAATAGGTATGTCAACTGTTTTCCGATAATCCAAGATGAGAGGAAGAAGTAGTGACTCGAACCAAGTATCTTCAGTAACAACTCTTCGGCGCTTTTGGAGTTTTCTGTTCTTGTGGAAGCCAGCCAAAGGGTGGCTAATGATACAAATCAAACCCATAGAAAACAATGGTGGCCTACAAGTTAGTTGTGGACATTAAAGACGGTACAATTTAGTACAGTTATAACGATAGACAGAAAGCTCGAAGCGTTGGCTCAGTAATGGAATACAGTTGCAGTGAGAGATGACAGCAGTACTAAACGAAAGCATTGGTAGTGGTGGACGACATCAATTTGAAAAAATAAAATTTGCAAAAGACTGGGGAACGCACTGATAACAGTAGTAGTAGGCAGCAGCAAGAGCACTGTGGTATAGATATTGCTTGCAGCACTTTGGGCCGCAAACAGCAATAATGGAAGACGCATTTGCAAGCAGAATCATATTGGTAGATGGCGTTGCTATCGGTACTAGCAGACACCAGTTGAGGTATAAACAGCACTGGGCGTCTACTTGGGCGCACCTTATCGATTTCTTTCCGATTCACCTGTCACCTATGTCGATTTGTGATATGACGATGAATGATGTCAAAGATGACACCGCATTTGTCGATTGGGGACACCCGATGTCACTATAGCCATACTAAATATAGGCTATATATAGAATATACCCATAGTAGCTTGATGTACCAAATGTTCACCACGAGTGGTGAAGTGGTGTTAACCGCGAGCCTTCGGCGCGCGGTTAACACCACTTCACCACGAGTTGTGAACATTTGGAACACCAAGCTACTTTGGGTATATTTTATTTATACCATGATCGTCAGATTATTAAGAGTCGATATTATTTTTTCTCGATTTTACTGAGCACCAGACGTGCATACCAGCGAATCTGTTTTTGTTTACACGAGGATCGGTGGGCGGTACTTCCGCTGTCAATTTTATCGCCGAAACGAAATGAAAAAAAGAAACTGAGCCTTTTTCGTTTTAATAACATAATAACATACTATTTCGAGTTATGCATGCTTTATTAACATGAGACAATGCATATTTGTTAATTTTTGGCATCTTATGAGGTAAACCCATTTAAAAACGTAATAAATAATTGCCACTTCCATCTCACTCTTCGCGAGGCGACGTGCGATAAATTTAGGCTAGTTTGCATTCAGGTCGACGTCACCAAAGGTCAACGGGGATGTAGTTCTACTGTACGTGTAAATTTTTACTATTGAAATCCTAATGGGCGTGTTCATCACGGTTGGTGTGTAAAGCTAAAATTTATGTCATAGGCTTTTCATATTGAGTAGAATTAAGGTAATCATGGTATAAATTAATAAGTAAAATCAATCACCCTGATTCTTACCACATCATTTACACGTACACGCTATAAAGTAATAACAGCATAATCAATCATTTCGTTCACTCACACGCCGTTAGGCCTAGAACAGATGTCGAACTTTCGTCGCATCGATCTCAGAAACATCAAGGTATTTGAGTTCGCTGTGACGACAACACGACATCTGTTGCAATTAAGATCGACAAGACGTGCCAGCGTAGTTCAACCCGACTGGCCATGTCAAACTTAATTCAAAAATACAATTAAATTCGTTTTTTCAACAGACGTCTTGCTGTTGTCGTAGCGAACTCTATAAATTGGAATGCACCAAAGGTTCTCGTGCGCTTTTTCCGAATGCAAATGTCTGCTAATGAGGGAATTTCCACGCGAAACCCGCAATTTCCCAATGCTTGGCGTCATTTTGTGCCAGGAGAAACTTTCTGGAAGACGTTTGAAGATTGCGCAATTTAAACAAAAATTGTTTCGAAATGGAGAATACACATACTGATCCATGCCAAACTGAGAACGAAGAGGATGTGTAAGTCAATATCTTCATTCGTCATGAAGATAATTCTTTGTATAGAAGTATGTCTGATGTCAAGGGACGCTCATGAGCTACTAGTAAAGTTCACAACTCCAATACTGACAATCCATCGCTTCACTATCAAGGGGTGTGCGTGCGTGCGTGCGTTCAGCCCAGAACTTTCCCTTAAGAGCTTTCTCGAGTGCTTTCAGTTCTCACTTTTCTGTTGTCATCATTTGCCCGGTGCCGTTCGGCCATGGCCAATATGGATCTAATCTATTCTCGTGGTCGTCGCTGGTTCGTTACGGGGTCGATTGTGAGGTCAAACTTTCTGGGATTCGTTTCACCCTTTGACAAACAAATATTGTGCAACACAACTCAAGCTAAGGCAACATATTTTGCTCTCTCTCTGGTACGCTCCCGAGTTTTTGCAACGAAGCCCTCCATCTTTCCTTTGTCTGTCCAAATGCCCATTCACAAACCATCCGAAATCTGCTAAATCCGTAACTGAAGTACATTTGCTCTGGAGTCAGAACAGCATTTGCATTTGACATCCACGTTTTGAGTTCGAATAATGAATGAGCAACTATCATTGGTTCAACCATTTAGCAGTTCAAAGACAGAGATATGTTTGGATATAATGTCTTTTCCGCAAACTTTCTGTGGATATCAGTGGACTGGAATATCACAGAGTCATTAGAATTCCCAGGATATCCACACGATGCCCAGACAAATCGATAATTTGCATCCACCTTTGCCATTAAAACAATCGAATAAAAGCTTTTAAAATTATAATAGTCCTTTTGCCTCTGCGCCACCAGGGGGGACATTTAATCGGGATAGGGCATCCATCCATGGCCGCCCAGCCATAAGGAAACTGTCATGCCTCCTCTGTATGTAACATTTTCTCCTGTAATTTAACTTCATCAGTTGGTACGTAAGCGGGATGCTACTTCTATCTCCCATAAGCAATGTATGAGTGAGCAGTTAAATTCATGGGATATCTCGCTGACAGCAGAGTTCCCAGATGGTGTAGAAATAACCCTCTTTACTGAAGTCGATAAATCCCGATAGCTACTCTCTTCTGTGTGTGTGTGAGGGTGGGGGGGGGGGGGGGCGAATTGGCACTTCTGTCACAGTTTCACTTTGCATCATCGGACCAACTTTACTTAGTATATAGTTGAATGTTGCTCTGCTAATTCTCACTGTTGTTGTTTTTTTCGGGCTGCACGTCTGACCTGTCAACCAATGCTCATTCGATCAATATATGCATTTAACATTGTGATCAGTTGAAAACGCCTAACGTTGTGTCGTTTCAATAAATTCAATCTAAAGCTATCTGTCATACGCGAAAATAAAAACGAGTTACCCCTCCTGCATTGTATAACTCCACTGATCAAAACTGGGGCGGGGTAGGCATGTATATTTCCAATTTCGGCAATTTAAAGCAGTTCCATATAGGCGCATAGGTAAAACGTACGTTGGGGCTATATTTAGTATTGAAAAGTTGCGATATGTCTAAAAAAGCCGGCGATTAATATGTTTCCAAAATTATTAAAATTATGGCAATCCAGCAGAAATGGGTTAATTTAGAATTAAGATTCGACGAAAAACATCTAGTTGCACAAATAATTAGGTGCGACGTTTTTGAATAAGTTCGGCACTTTATGGAAATGAGTTCGATGCGATGAAAGTTCGACGTCGGTTCTAGGCCTAATATTAATGAGCACTCAATAGATAATTCAAGAACAATTTCGCATCATATTTAGCATGGATGTTTTATAAACACGGACTTCACAGCACATTTAATTCAGCCAATAGACCCCCTCTAACGTCAATCGAACAGTTTTTCCCCACAAAGCTCAATTGTCATATTGGATTACGCTAAATCAGCCAATGGGCCCTTTGAACATCAATCGCATGCATGACTTATTTTTTCGGATGTATATTTTTCCCGTCACTCATTCTGACAGAGATTCACAACGTAATATATGATGCCACGTTAAAAATACGCCTCCTTTACACATGATTACGTTTTGGCTTCGTTAACCTCCAGCTAAAATAGGTTTTTTACGGACTAAAATTCCCATTAATTTCACATGGATACGCTGGTCACGTAACACAGCCTCGGGAGTCTGGGACACCTATTTAATCAATTTATTTATTTATTGGTGTTTAAGGTGAATAAGGTCACATATTTCTGCACAATGGCTAATCATGACCACGACAGTTTTATGGATGGAGGAAGCCGGAGTACCCGGAGAGAACCACCGAGTAACTGCCAGCTCCCCAACATATTAATTCCACACCAGCAGGTTTAGCATTGGTTGAGGACAGATGCACCATCGACGTGCAGTGCGCCTCAGTACACAACGCCACCGTGCCCCCACGTGGGCAATGGGGTGAAGTGTCTTGCCCAAGGACACAACGCGGTTGTCGCAGGTGGATCTATTTAATCAACAGATAAATATTTGGTATTACGCATTTTGCCCCCCCCCCCTCCCCCTCCCCCTCTCTCTCTCTCTCTCTCTGACTTTATACTCCGTGAATTCACATCACAATGTCTCATTATGTGCTTATATGGTAGGTACCTTTAATGAGATGACTCAGCATGCCGTGACTCGGCTATTTGTACAGTCGTGACTCCATAGCGAGTCATATCTCATTTTTAAAGAACATTCCATGACGTTACAAGATATGTACAACAATGCTCTTACATATTTCATATATTCATATCTATTATTATTATTAATATTATTTATTGGTGTTTAGGGCAGGCCTGGCATTCTTTGTGAGTGCAGGAGTGCTGCACGCCTACTGCACGCCAAGAAAAAAAATGAGGAGGGCAATTCTTTGCACCCCTTGATTTTCAGTAATGCCAGACCTGTCTGGGACTGCCTTTAAAATCTATTATCATTTCGTCCCCTGAGTTCCAATGTGTTCCCTGTGCCTACTGGCACACAGAACACATTGGAACTCAGTGGACGATTGGTCAATGTTGTATTGATTCGCAATAATTCATGACCCATTCTGTGTCGCATTTCGATACATTTTGAGTGTAGAAGACATAGTCACATAAGAATTGAATGCAACATTTTTAATAATGAGAAGATGTGTGTGCCAATTTGTCCACCATGCAGCTGAATAAAGTACAAGTTTTCAGTCACAATATTAATACCTTGAAGTGAATATAACCAAAAGAGCATACCAGTTTTTGCATTGAAAATTTCAGGTGCAATTGCACCCCCAAGCAATCTGAGGAGGGCAATTGTTTTGCACTCTTTGATTTTCTAGATTGCCAGGCCTGTTAAGGTCACATATTTTTGCACAATGGCTACAACATGAGTATCAACTCAAGACCAGGGGTGAGCGTTAATAAGCCATGTTGCCCATTTTAGAGAGGGTTTGCACCTCCCAAGCATTGGTGACTGGGTCCTACTTTACCAGTAAAACAGAGCCTGTTTACCGCAGTGAACAGGCACTGATTCACTTTCCGGGGTTCCCGTGGGGATATTCATATCTAAGAACTGATTATAAATGAGAACTTTATGAGGGAACCCATGGATCCTCGGATCTACTGGAAAGTAGTGTCTCGTGATGAAGGCTTCATATTCACATTAAAGTACAAGCCATTCATTCTTACTGATTTTTGTTGTTATTCTCTCTCGAGTGTGAAATAGGCACAATCTCCAATAAATATTAACAAAAAAGTCAAGAATCCACTCCAAATTCTACAAAAAAAGTTGATCAAGCACTCTTCCAGCTATTTATTTATTTATTTGAAGGTGATGAAGATCAGTGGAAAACAGAAAATGTCCTTAAAGTCGACAACTCTTACCAAGATGAACGAGCACAGCAATGTTTGGGAGGAAGCAACTTTAATAAAGTAAGATATCTCGTAGGAATTCCTAGACCTGAGATTTTACTTTTCTTGGTGGCTATTTAACTGCTTGAGTGCTGGGAACCCATATTTGGGCTTTATTCTGAAGTGCAGGTACTGCAACTTAAGCACTTCATATTCTGTGGATGTGCTTCATATCATATCCGAAATGAAATCATTTCATCTACATGGATTTGCCTTGCTACAATTTATGGGACAGTACCAAAATGCACTCTTCCACAAAGTGCAACAAGACAAAGACATGTGAACAAATTTAGATGACCAAAAATAATTTAACACTTTACCAGTTAACAGGGCATCAACATCATAGTACATGTTCATTTCAATTTGGGGGTCTGGGAATTAGTATCTGGTACTTTGAAAATAGAAAGCTTACCTGCATTAGAATGGGCCACACACCTGAACCCTGTGGGCCATTTGGAAAATCCCCATCGACTGTAGCATAAAAATTATGTTGCTTGTTGAAGTTGTTTACCATTTAGTAAGCAATCGAAGTGTGTGTGTGTGGGGGTGGGGGGGGGGGGGGGGGTTCTGAAAGCATTCAAGTTGGGGTACACTTCCTCCCACAAGATGTATTCCCCCATGCTTGGTTAGAATGGTGTGACAATTCATTAATTCATTTCAAAACAAAAATAGTAACATTGTAGAACACTACCTATTTTGGACGAGAACATTTATTGAATTAATAAGCCCATCCCCACCACTACGAGTGAAATATGGAAAAATAACTCTTTATACCATGCTCACCTATGTTACTGCATGTGAAAAGCCCGTATGTTAAATTTTAGCTTTTAACACCAGTACGAGTGTAAAGCTTATCGTACTGCGGTTAAAATGTTTTCAATAGGAATTCCATTACAAAAAATTACATCTGCAGTTGGAACTACATCCAACTTGACCTTTGACATGACCCAATTGGCCGACTACAATAAATTTACACTTCGCGATGTTTCATCCAAGCATACGACGTATTGCAGTACCATAAACCATGTGCAATGACTTATTAAGTTAAAGTACCTACACTTAAATATTTAAAATAAAATTTTAGAATTGTTAATAAAAATTTGACTGAAAAAGCAAGGTAAATTCAATCAACTTTTACGATGTGTCTAGCTGTCAATCACGCATTCACGTGCAGCCGGAAGTACCGCCCACCCGTGCAGATGTAAACAAAACAAACCCATGCGTTTGCGATAGGAGGTATCGTATTTTCTCCATTTTAAGTTACAAAGTCCATTATTTATTAAGAGCATTGTACAAATAAAACAAATAGGTACTAGGGCCGGTAATCAGATTTAAACCTCTCGTAGAATAAGGGTTTTAACCACTCGGCAGAGCCTCGTGGTTAAAACCCTTAACCTACTCGTGGTTTAAATCTGATTACCGGCCCTAGTACCAGTTTATTCAATATGTAAATATTGAAGTGGGTGCATTTGTTCTTCCATGGGATCGGTTCCTCCACGAGATAGAATCATGCCAAACATTATTTATTTAGTGGTGCTCAGTTGAGATCACTTTCATCATCTACGACTATTTTATGACCGCAACATATGTATCAAGTCAATTTTAACCCTTTACCTAACGTAAGCCCAAAAACGGCCAGCGCTGGTCACAAAAATCACCTTTCAATTTTCATTTTTTTTCTCAAAAACATAGCTTATGACCCTCATTGGAACCAGCTCAATGAGATCGTTCCAATGAGGCACCAGAAGCTATGTTTTCGACGCAAAAAATGAAAAACAAGTTATTCAGGGATTTTGTTTACAAGTGTCGTCTTTCTTTCGTGTTAGGTAAAGGAATAAGCAGCCATTTATATATATTCTGCAAACTTTATAGGACTTCAGCCCTATGCGTTACTTACTGGGCCTTATTTTACAGTAGAGCAGAACTTCTTACCCCAGCAAACAGGCACTGTCCTTCTTTTCGGTTTCCAAAGGGGGGGGGGGGGGGGGTGTATGACTCCAACACACCCTGACGGGATAGAACATTAAACACCATGGTCTGCAATAATGAACGTTTGCAGCTCTTCACTATACAGTGTATACCTTTCTCCGCAAAGGACACAGCATGACCAATAAAAAATTATTAAATATTCTGCTGCAATTTAATAAAAAATTTTAAAGGACACGAAACAAGAAACATGAAGCAATAAACATATTTTGAAAGACCCCTATGCAAGGAAAGGGGAAGTAACACTGGAAGTATGAAAGTGGGGGCACCCATCCTGTAGAGTGGGTGACAATTCATGTTCGAATGTTCGACGAAGCGGCTTCAATAATCTCCTCAGTAAAACAGACAAATATCCCTGTAAATTTTCCAGCAGGACATTAACCAATATGCACGTAACAGTCAATTTGCACCACAGGTGTGGTAAATGGTCTGGTGTTCGGAAGTTGTATGCAAATATTTATTTATTTATTTATTTATTGGTGTTTAAGGGCACATACTTAGGCGCAATGGCTAATCGTGACCGGGTCAGTTTTAAGGGTGCAGGAAGCCGGAGTACCCGGAGAGAACCACCGAGCATCGACGAGCAACTGCTCCTCAACATTCTAACTCTGTTCAAGCTTCGCAAGGTTACAGCGGTTGAAGACATGTGCACCATCGACGTGCAGTACGCCTTAGTACACGGCGTCATCGTGCCCTCATGTAGGATAAAGTGCCTTGCCCAAGGACACAATGTATGCAAATACAACGGTTATTCAATAGCGGTGATCTGCATTTTCCATATTACTGACGTGTGCCCCCCACCCACCGCCTTTGTTCCCAAACCAAATCACACGTAGAACATTAGCATAGAATAATCCTGGTCAGAAAATGGTTGCCATGTTGTACTATTTATTTATTTATTGGGGTTTAACGACACGTTCGATAGCCAGTGTCACCTTGTGTCGGACAGTTTTACGGGTGGAGAAAGCTGGAGTACCCGGAGAGAAACACCGAGCAACGGCGAGCATCTGTCAGACTCCCCAACGTACTAAATCCACACAAGCCGGGTTAGCATTGGCTGAAGACAAGTACACCATCAACATGTAGTAGGCCTCAATACACAACGCTACCCTGCCTCCGCGTGGACAATCGGGATTAAGTTCCTTGCCCAAGGACACAACGCAGTTACCCCAGGCGAGTATGGAACCGTGAACATTTCGGTTTGAAGTCCAATACTGTAACCACTGAGCCACCGCGCTGCCAAATGTTTGCTTAGAGTAAACGTTGGCTGTCCGTGAGTAGACAGCACAATAAACACCTAACTGAACAGAGGAATCGATGATAATTTAATCCTACAGCCTTATAGGGCTGTAGGATTAGATTTGTACTGAACCTCTCCACAAATACAAGATGGACTCTCTCACTTCGCCTTTTAGGGCTCTAGGATTAAATTACTACCGAATCTCCCCACAAATACAAGATGGACTCCCTCACTTCGCCTTTATAGGGCTGTAGGTCAGTGTAGGATTAAATTATTACTGAAACTCCCCACAAATACAAGACGGAGTCCCCCACTTCGCCTTACAGGTCTGTAGGATTAAATTATTACCGAAACTCCCCACAAATACAGGATCGACTCCCTCACTTCGGCTTTAAAGGGCTGTTGGATTAAATTATTACTGAATCTCCCCACAAATACAAGATGGACTCTCTCACTTCGCCTTTTAGGGCTCTAGGATTAAATTATTACCGAAACTCCCCACAAATACAAGATGGACTCCCTCACTTCGCTTTTGAAGGGCTGTAGGATTAAATTATTACCGAAACTCCCCACAAATACAAGATGGACTCCCTCACTTCGCCCTTATACGGCTGTAGGATTAAATTATTACTGAACCTCCGCGCAAATACAAGATGGACTCCCTCACTTCGTCTTTATGGGGCTGTAGGTCAGTGTAGGATCAAATTATTACTGAACCTCCGCGCAAATACAAGATGGACTCCCTCACATCGCCTTTTAGGACTCTAGGATTAAATTATTACCGAAACTCCTCACAAATACAAGATGGACTCCCTTACTTCGCCTTATAGGTCTGCAGGATTAAATGATTACCGAAACTCCCCACAAGTACAAGATGGACTCCCTCACTTCGCCTAAAAGGGCTTAAGGATTAAATTATTAGCGAAACTCCCCACAAATACAAGATGGAATCCCTCACTTCGCCTTATATGGTTGTAGGATTAAATTACTACCGAAACTCCCCACAAATACAAGATGGACTCCCCCACTTCGCCTTTTAGGGAAACTCCCTACAAATACAAAATGGAATCCCTCACTTCGTCTTACAGGGATGTAGGATTTAATTATTACCGTAACTCCCCACAAATACAAGAAGGACCCTTCACTTCGCCTTTTAGGATTGTAGGATTAAATTATTACTGAACCTCTCCACAAATACTCATTTCGCTGTGTAGAGTAGTGTATAAGGTGATACTATTTTGGGCGTCGTGCGGAAAGGGTTAAGACCATTTGTCAATGGAGAAGGGGGGTTTGACTAGGACTAGAGTGGGAATTCACCCTCTTCATGTTGGTCACAAATTTTGAAAACGACCCTGGATATGTTATGATATGAGAGAGTCCTTTACAAGCCTGTTACATATATTCTACTCAAAGTTTGATAAGCACCAAGAATATCCCACTACCTGTTTTACGTTTAGGTTGAAATATTGTTATGAAAAGTGTATATATTTTTTATTTAATTACATCTTTAATGATTTAAGTACAGAAATTAAGACTTTGTTTGTGTTTGACATTATTTTTTAGCTTTTGAATACGATAACCATGGAAAATGGATATTATTGGTACAAGAGGAAATTTTTTTTTCAAATTTGCCAAAAAGTTGACGGAGCGAACTGGTATGGGTTCAATATCAAGTATGAGACCCATTACTGTTCATTTCAGCTTGAGAACGCCTTCTCAAGCGCCCAATCAGGTTCTAGGTGGTTCTTTGTAGGATGTTGTTCCATTCTTGGACCAGCATGGCACCAAGCTCCTGGACACTTCTTGGCTGGACTGGACGGGCTGAAATTGCAAGCTGCAACTCATTCCAGACATATTTGATTGGATTGAGGTCAGGGGATCTTGTTGGCCAATACACTCAATCCCGCCCACTGTCGGTACCCACGGACAGCATGGGCAACATGAGGACGGGCACTATCGTCCATCAGAATGAATCTATCACCCACTGCACCTGCATATAATCTGATGTTGGCATCCAGGGTCTCATCAATACACCGCTGTGCAGTCAATGTACCACGGTCAAGGACACAGAGCTCTGTATGTCCATCCCAGCTGATGCCGTCACAGACCATTAATGACCCACCACCATAGCGGTCATGTTCAGCAATGTTGGCTAAATGGAATCGCTCCCTTGGTCTTCTCCATACCCTAGAACGCCTATCTGTGTAGTCTAGGAAGTACCTTGATTCATCTGTAAAAAAGGACAGGTCGCCAATCTTCTCTGGTCCATCCAACATGGTCCATGGCCCATTCATATCGTGCCTGGCGGTGGTTCTGTGACAGCGGGATGTGAATACATGATCTTCTCGATCGGAGACAACCTTCGTGAAACCTTGCCCGGATAGTTTTGCGTCGAAACATTTACCCTGGATACATTCTGAAGGTCACTGCGAAGCTGGGTTGCAGGCCAAAGCGGTTCCTACAGGCCTGAATGATCATAAACCGATCTTCAGCTGCAGATGTTGCCCTGTCCCTGCCACCATCGTGCCGTCTTACTGGTGTGCCGTACTGCTGAAATCTTGCCCAGGCTCTGGTGGTCATCGTTTGGTTCACACCAAGGGCTTCACCAACCCGACGATGGGTAGCCCCTTGCTTCACCATCCCTACAGACCGCCACATTTCTGCTTCAGACAAATGTCTTCTTATATTTGCATTCGCCATATTCAGTCATTAAATCACAAGGGATTGTGTTGAAATGAAGACTGAATATCCTACACATGTCATGTACATGTAGACTGTACACGAAAACGTCATGAGAATCAAGGGGTACATGCTTTCCATGACTGTCACGAAACGCCTGCCTGCCAAGAGAGCTAATGTAAAAGCTGGGGACCATCTCAATACATTCCTCAATCATATCCTCCAAAAATATCGCAAATATGTCACAAGCAAATTTCACAATGATGTGTCAAATATTTGGTGCTAAGCAAACTTTGAGTAGTGTATATTATTATATGTTCTGGCCCCTCTCCCTCTTACTGAGCTCATTCATTGACAACGGTAATGTGCGGCCAACATTTAATGTATTCTTGCTAAAGGTAACCTTTGTCTTCTTGTCGTCTGTTTATATTCCGTACGCTTCGTATTGAAATATATGGCTTCCAGTATTTTTCCGACGAATTCTAAAGTACAAATTGATCATTAGGACCAAGGGACAATAAATGGACAATGGATGCCTGTCGTGAACACTACGAAGAAACAATGCCTCTTAAGTTGTAACCTAATCGCTGGTCTTGTAGAAGCAGATGCTTGTTTCTCGTTGCATTTGAGTGTCTTTTGTAGAGTTTTTGGATCATGTAAAAAATAGAATCAGCTCGTCCTCAGTTTATATCGAAATTTATCTAACCATCAACCTAATTCGCACCCCAAAACAGGGAAAAAACGTTTGAATAACCCCCCCCCCCCCTCCCCCTCCATTCCGATACCGTATCGGACAGGTTCAATTTCCGGAAAACACTGCATATATGCATTGTTATTACGTATTAAAATATAGTTCGGGCTCGTTGCGATGAGTACGCATTAAAATATAGTTCGAGCTCGTTGCGATCCTATTGCAAACACGACCTCGAATCTGATACAAATTACAGGACATGCACATGGTCATGATGATGTATATGTACAAACTCATCCAGCAAATTAGGTCTGTACCTCGCCAATGCTCGCCAATGCTCGGCCCAGATCTAATTTACCGAACTCGTTTTGTAAAGTTCGACAGAGACTAGTGACTCGTTGGAAATCCTCTATGAAAACCGTATTTTGTCGCCAGAGTTAACCCTTTAGCTAATGTATAGCGAGTTATTTGTCCATTGGTATTCACAACAATTACCATTCAAATTGCATTAGCCTATTTTCTAATTTTTGACGAAAAAAATTCTTTCCAATGGGGGGGGGGGGGGGGGGGGGGGGGGGGGGGGGGGGGGTGTCTTAAACGATATTTTAGTGGCAGCAGATGAACATTTTGGGTTAAAGAAGAAATATTTCCAAACGTTGTCGTCTATAGTCCTGTCAGGTTAGGGTTTATCCCTTTACCCAACCCAATACAGATGATATCAAAATTAATTATTTTAAATATTTTTTTTTAATTTTTCAAAAATTTCAACAAAACCATATTATGTGACCCCTCATTGGAACGAGCTCGACGAGCTCGTTCCAAGAGGGGTCACATGATATAGTTTTGTTGAAATTTTTTAGAAAAATAGTATTTTTTTCAGCAGCTGAATTTGCATATTACGCGGGCGGATGTGGCCGATTTGTTGGGCAAAGGGCTTTAAAGAACTCCAAGTCTTTATGTTTTATTTATTTATTTATTGGGGTTTAACGATACTTTCGACAGCCATTGTCACCTCTTGTCAGAAAGTTTTACGGTTGGAAGAAGCCGGAGTACGGCGGGGAGAACCACCGAGCACTGGCCGTATGGTCCACCGGGAAAATTCCTGGTGGGTCCCCTATTGGGTTCCCCCGGAGGCCCACAAAATTGATGTAGCCCAACACCTGTTGGTACGTGAAATTTCGTGAAAATGGATCTGATTGCGCAGACTACCGGTATACTCGAAATGTTCTCTTTGAGGACTGCCATGTACATCGAGGACATTTCGATACACCAGCAGTCTAGTCCTCCATTGATCACTCAGATGAAAGGAAACAGCGTTCCTTCAATTTCAAAAATCAAAATTTCCTCCAAGTGGACCGAACTATGCCCCCCTCCCCCCCCCCCCCCCCCCCCCCCCCAGTAGAAACATTTTTGTCGAATGATCGATTGAAGATGATACAAAAATCGAGATGTCCTCTCTGTGGACAGCCACTGATCGCCCAAATGCAAGGAACCCGCCTTCTTTCAGTTCGCAAAATCGAAATTTTGTCCGGGCCCCCACTTGGTGTATTCCCCGGATAATTTTTCTTGGCCAGTCCGCCCCTGGATTCGAGGGGGGGGGGGGGGGGACCGAATCTGTCGTTGCAATGCCTAGCTCCTCGATTCACGCGATACGTCTCATGCCTCCCCCCACCCCCACCCCCCTTAATTCTATGCTAGCCCTAGTGAGAGGCCAGAAACCACAATGAATATGCAAGACCGGAGATGTTTACATTGATAACGAGTCTGATCGAGTTTGTGGGTATGCTTTGTTTGTTCAAAATCAATTACTTCCCCGTTATCTTATCTAAACTTTTTAACAGAATCAACACACATCTTGAACAATGTGTAAATATGACAATTATAATTGTCAAAATTTCGAGAGGCATTTTTTCGGCCCATTTTATTTTCGCTGATCAAAGTTCAGTGCAAATCAATTCATTTGCCGGAGACGTCAATTAATTGTCTGGGTATTTAATATACGTATATATACACTGAGGGCTGCCACCCAAATTCAAAATAACTCCCACGGTGAGGCACGCACACGCCGTCTTCATACACCCCCCCCCCCCCCCGAGAAATCTAGCGTCGTAAGAAAGGGCATGATTACTGGTAAGAGCGAGTCAATAATTTAAGACTTCAAATGAAGGCAAAATATTTTGACTGGAAAAGGTATTGAGGGCTCACAGGGTTAGAATGGTTGAAGACATGCGCACCATCGACGTGCAGTACGCCTTAGTACACAGCGTCATCGTGCCCCCGTGTAGGCAATCGGGGGTTAAGTGCCTTGCCCAAGGACACAATGCGGGAGCGTGAATCAGTCGCTGAAATGGTCACCCATCCAACTTCAAACCGCGCTCGACGTTGCTTAACTTCGGTGATGTGACGAGAACCGGTTACCGCGACGCCGCCGCGTCCCCTTTTTATTTATTATTATTATTATTATTATTATTATTATTATTATTGGGAGGGGCGAAGATTATAAAGTGTTGATTAAATGGTTAAAACCTGTAGTTGGAAAATTTTGAATCCGGGGGTGGGGGGGGGGGGAGAGTACCAATAGAATCCCCACTTGTTGGAAATTATGTAGTGATAGTCACAATTTGCCTCCCGGGGGTGAGGGTGCAATTGGAAATATAGAAGCGAAGATCACTCGACGATCGTAGCGGCTAGTTTGTGGGGCGCACGAGATTGATACAACCCTCTTGTAAACATTTTGGAAATAACACAACAATTTCTGAACAGAAAATAGAACAACCACATGTAGGAAAGTTTAAGGTAGGGTGCGCCTTTTTAACAT